>JAFISB010000001.1:617083-641067 GCA_022560015.1 Diplodia mutila
GGGGGGGGGGGGGGGGGGGGGGGGGGGGGGGGGGGGGGGGGGGGGGGGGGGGGGGGGGGGGGGGGGTGGGGGGGGTGGTGGGGGGGGGGGGGGGGGGGGGGGGGGGGGGGGGGGGGATGTGGGTGAGTTGTAATCTTAGATCTACTTCGTCTGGTACGTAACCCTTGAGGGTGGTCAAGAGCAGCGATGAAAAGATGCCAAGATCAAGAAAACGACAAAAAAGAGGAATCGACAGGAACGTGTAGAAGAAGAAGAGGAAGTGCGTAAAATCATATCGCTCGTGAATCGTCCTGCATCGCCTAGAAGCGCCTGTTCATCTCGGATATTAATGCACCCACGCTGCGAACGCTCCACATGCAACAACGACCCACATTAAAACCAGCCTCAAACAATATCTCACACCTCTCACGGATACATCCTCGGATCTTCCTCCTCCAGCATCCCCCTCACGCTCACCCCATCCCCCCACTGCACATCCCCGCGACAGCACCTCTGCATCTCCACCTCCAGCTCCGCCTCCCGCCGCGTCGTCGGCGGCACCACCGTAATCGCGTCCAGCTCGATCGGCGACGTCGCGCGCGTCGCCGGACTCCAGAGGGTGGAATTGAAAGACGGCTGCTCCTTCAGCTGGATGCTCGTACCGCCGTTGCTGCCGCCGCTGCTGCTGCCGCTGCTGCTGTTGCTGCCGTTATTGTTGTTGATGTTGATGTTGTCATCGTTGCTGCTGCTGCTGTTGCTGACGTTCTTGCCCTGGCACGAGTCCCGGTGGTGGCTGGCGTACGGCGGTTTGAACCACGGCCGTTGCTGCGGCAGCGGGGGCGGCTGCTTCCACGCCGGCCCCACCTGGCTCAGGCGCCGCTGGTAGGGGCTCAGCCGGATCGTGCTGCTGTCCGTCTTCGTGACCCAATGGATGACGCACACGGCGAAGAGGACTGCGGGTTGGTGTCAGTGACGCGGGAATCACGGGTTGGTGCGATCTTGTCTGAGTCCGTTCTTCTGGGCCAGGAGCGGGACCGGGAAGCAAGTGGTGGAGGAAGAGAGGTTTGGATGTGAAGGAGAAGGCGTGTCTTGACGTGTGTGTGGTGGGTATACGTGCCCTCTCCCCGGGGTAACTTACCATCGAGATTGCAGGACATGAAGCAGACCCAGCCTGGCTCGCCGTCCAGCAGGACACGCGCTAATAAGTTTCCACCCGTTGCGATCAGGGTCAGGAGGGAACCGACAAATGCGCGGAGGCCGACGTTTCGAAGTGTAGTGGGTTTGTCCTCGCTGCAGGAGTAGCGGCGGTGGATTGGGACGAGGAAAAGGGCGGTGAGATACGCCTGGGGAAAGGTAAGCAGCTTTCTCATCAGCGCGGAAAGTTATAGAAAGCCTTACATTTACGGTAACGTCGAATGACAGTAAAGGGATGAGAGCGATCTTGTCGATGGTTACCACGCAAACTCCATCATTGTTGATGTATGAGGATTTGCTATCAAGCCGGTGAGTGGGCGATTTTGATACGGTGCACGGAGGGGCCATACTAGTAGATACTGAGGATGAAGATGGCAGTGAATGGTATGACCATGCCGAACGTATTGACCAAGAACAAGGGATTCTTCATCCGAGGCTTTTTCGAACCCCGAACAATGTAGGCCCTTTCCACAAGAAAGAGGTAGACGAAGAGCTTGGAAAACATGTACAGAATGAGGCCTGGATGGATATCAGCCGTTGTCTTACACCTCGTTCCAGAAAGGCTTACATATCAATATGGCACCCTCACAGCGGATGTCGGAGGAATTTATGCCAGCATCTCTGTATACCGCGGCTATGAATACGAAGAGGAACGAGCTGCCGTATGCCTGCTTGAACTTTAGCTCCAGATGCTGGAATTGGGAAGACTCGACATACGGCGATGACCAGGTAGAAGGATGGTGGCAGGTCTCTTGTTATTTTGATGCCTTGTACTCGCCTTAGAGTGCATATCGAGATCATTGCCAGGCCGATGAGAGACACGAACATGCATCCAAGCTTTCCGCCCAAAGGCACCTGTACTTCTCTCATCGTATCGTTCGCCATGTGGTGGAGGGCTCACGCCCCGCCGTTGTTGTAAATGGCTGGGATGACGTCGGGTCTTCGTGGAGTATATGGTCGCACAGGGTCGCGAGGGAGGGCGGGAAGAGGGTCATAAGAGGGACGAGCCTTGCGGGTGTCGCGCTTGCGGTGAGCCGCCAAGATGGAAAAGGGTCTGGGTATTGCATCACGGGAAGACGGCGAGAAACCGACTGCCGATCCGAGGGATATGGGAAACCTACGGAATGCCGGTGTAGGGTAAACCCTGCGAGCGGAGGCAAAGAATGCTCCTCTGCAGCGCGCGTGGCTGAGGGCGAGGCAGAGCGGAACGGGGGCCCCGAGGAATAAGGTTCGATCGACACGAATTCGGACGGGTGGAGGGTCGATTTGCAGATCTCGAGCTGCGGGAACGGGCGCGCATCGAAGTCCTATTTGTACCGCAAGCGACTTGGGTCGTCTCGAAGACGCCTATTTCGCGAAGGAATAGGCTTCCCGCACCAGGGTCGGAGCTACCTCCTGAGCACGTGTAGGGCTGAGTGCATCGTGACGATTGTCTCTTGCAGTAGAAAGATACCCGTCCCGAGACATGGCATACATGCTTATCTACGCCTGTGATCAGAGAGTGTCCCCGTATCGAAACTACATTGCTCATGTGTCCCTTCCTGCCAGATGGAGCCAGAGCGTGGGGTAGCAGGACTACTTAGTTCGCGGAGCGTTGGGATTGGCGGAGGTATGTACATTTGCTTTTCCGTGACCTCGTCACGAGTGTGATCGATCAAAGCGAATTGGATCTGACGTGGAATTTGCGCAGCATAATCGTCCGTTGAAGGTTAATCAGGTCCCGGGAGAGTTGCGGCGGCGAAACAGGGCGGGGAAGCGGCCAAGAATGGTGAAACCAGGGCTTCCCAAGATTCGGCTACCTCCCAAGCTCAGTTCCTTTCGCTAGGCCGATGTGCGTGGGGCTAGGAATATAAGCTCTTAGGCAGAGATCTGATTGGCAACGACAACGTCATCTTTCCGAAGATCGGTAACCTCTCTGGCTTTCTACGAACGGAAAAGAGACGAGATAAATGAGCGGCAATATGATTGAGTTGGCGCTTTTTCTCCTCTCGAGATGGTAAATCGACGGATTCGCTGTTGACTGCCACGGCTTAAGGTACTACTGAAACTCCGGAAAAGACCAGCTGGAAAGGGCTAGACCATGGCGGTGCCGGCGCTGAGCGAAGAGCGCAAATGCTGACGGGCTAGATGACAAAAGACTGAACAGCGGCACCGCGGAACTTAGCTTGAGAGCCGAGGGTAGAAGTGGCCGGCCCAACCAGGAGGCGTGAGTGTTGGTGAGCAGTGCTGGGGTGGCGCATATACAACGTGAAACGACCAAATAAACTCTCAGAAGATGTCAGGCAGAGAAAGGTTTCGGTGTCGTTCGGATTGCGGCTTGATTACGCCATTGATCTGGATGCCGAATTGCCGCGCCATGACGCACGGGCCCGTGTCAAAATCTCACCTCTCGATGACTCTCAAAGCCTCCTTCATTCCTCAGTCCCTGCACTCCTCTCTCACTCTCGGCTGCCAATCGCCCTATCAGAGCCAGCGACATCCGCCATGGACATTGAGAACAAGTTGGATGGCGACGCGCCCGACCTGCCCGCCAAGCAGCGCCCAAGCAACCCCGTTACCCGACGACTGAGGGCCGAGCTGAGCACCAATCACGTGGACATCCTGCTCTTGGCCTGCTGTCTCTGCTCCGGCCTGACCGACAGCACCCTATACAATGGTCAGTCACAACACTAACCATCAAACCGCATCCGAACACTAACGACCAATTCTCCAACACAGCCTACAGCACCTTCGTCTCCATGCAAACCGGCAACACCATCTTCGTCGCCCTCGGCGCCTCGCACCAAAACACCAAGCCCTACGGCTGGGCCCGCTCGCTCTGCTCCATCGGCTGCTTCGTCCTCGGCTCGCTCGCCTTCAGCCGCCTCAGCCTGCTGCTCGGCCCCACGCGGCGCGGCGCGCTGACCGCCTCCTTCCTGCTGCAGACCTGCCTCGTCGTCGTCGCCGCCGCCATCGTGCAGGGCGGCGCCGTCAACGGCACGGTCCCGCAGCCGTCAACCACCGACGTCGTGCGCTGGAGCGAGCTCGCCCCCATCGCGCTGCTGAGCTTCCAGTCCGCCGCCCAGATCGTCAGCAGCCGCGCCCTCGGCCTGGGCGAGGTGCCGACCGTCGTCGTGACGAGCCTGCTGTGCGACCTGATGAGCGACTCGCGCCTGCTGGCGCCGCTGACGGGGAACGTCAAAAGGAACCGCAGGGCGGCGGCGTTCGCGCTGACGCTGGTCGGGGCGATCGCGGGCGGGTGGATCTCGAAGGCGACGAGGGGGGTGGAGTACGCGTTGTGGGTTGTCGCGGGGATCAAGTTGGGTATTACCGTGGCGTGGGCGTTGTGGAGGGAGAAGGTCTGATTTTGGAGGGAGGGACCGGGGTCTGGGTGGTGGTGGTGGTGGAAGGTATTGTACAATGCGTGTTCCCGCTTGTTTGTTCGCGAGATATCCGAAGATTAGACTAGATGATAGAGTGGCGAGGAAGAGAGGACTTAGAACACCCCTACAGATTGTTTTGGCACTAGTGCCCAGCAGATGCTAAGACTCCACGATGATAAAAGTCCTTACATTAAGTGCTAACTCTCCGCGGATACCTCCATGTAATCCACATTTACCACGTTTCTTTCGGGACCCGGCGCAAGAAATACGAGCTTGCTACAATACAAGCAATTCGAGCAACACCATTCGGATAGCCGTTGGATAGTCTTGGGATTTGCGCTTACCTTTTGAAGCTAGGCTGAAAATGCAGTTAATTGACTCCCAAGAGTACTCAAAACAGCGGAAAGGAGAGAAGTCGAGGCCATGGAAGAAGACGAAATTCAAGCCGTGATTGCGTTCCCAGTTGTGTTTGGTCAGACGCGCAGCCAAAACGACAGCATTCACATAACACCACCATGCCAACACTGCAGCTTCGAATATTGTACAGCGGGGTCTTGGACAAGCTCCCAAGACGCCATGGTTGGCTACCGTTATCCGCGTAGATGGTCTGATAGATGCTGCCGTCAGCACAACGCGTCATAGATTTCTGACAGACGAGACAATGTTTCCCAAAATGTGGGGAGATAAGGCATTCCTGCGTCTGACAGCGATTGAGATATACAACATTTATGTAGGTGCCCCGCTCAAGCTTCTCCACCCTGCCTCGGCCCCCGCAACATCCGTTTCCGAGACCGGAACTGCGCGGACCCATTCACTAATCACTATCAAGCAATGCACCTACAAAAGCATACACGCATCCTTCCCCATCTGCGGATCACAGAGACTGTTCCATGATCCACAATGGCAGCGGAGACAGCAGATGTGATCGTCGTCGGGGCAGGCCTCAGCGGCCTCACGGCGGCACGTGAGATTCAACGAGCGGGATACTCCTGCATCGTGCTGGAAGCCGAGGACCGCGTCGGCGGCATGCTGCTCTCGGTCGACCAAAAGTCACACTCCACCAACAGCAACGTCGCCGTCGACGTCGGCGCGGCATGGTTGAACGACACGACCCAATCCGCCATCTGGGGCCTGGTCCAGCGCTTCGGCCTCACCACCGAAACCCAAGACTCCGAGGGGGAGCTGCTGCGCGAAATGGAAGACGGCTCCATCATCACAGGAACAGAAGGCAACAAGAAGGCAAACAGACCAGACGCCGTCCCCACCACCACAAAACACTAACAACGCCCACCAACAGCTCACCCCCGACGAACTCAAAGCCATGGCCTCCTTCTACGCCCACCTCGGCGCCCTCGCCGCCACCATTGACCCCTCCGCGCCGCACACCCACCCGCAAGCCGCCTCGCTCGACAGCATCACCCTCGCGCAATTCTGCACCCAGCACACCCCCTCCACCCCGCTCGTTCCCCTCCTCCTCAACGCCTCCGTCCGCTACCTCGTCGGCGCCGAAGCCACCGACGTCTCCGCGCTCTGGTTCCTCGCCCACTGCGCCGCGGGGACCGGCCTGCAGAACATGATGTCCGCGCGGTCCGGCGGGGGCCAGCATCTCCGAGTGCGCGAGGGGACGCAGCGCATCGCCGACGGGCTGGCCGGCGAGCTCGCGCCGGGCACCGTCCGCCTGTCGTCCCCCGTCGCCGCCGTCGAGCAATCACCATCACCGTCATCATCGTCCCCCTGCGCCGTGACGACCGCGGCGGGGCGTACCTTCCTCGCCCGCGCCGCCGTCGTCCTCGCCGTGCCGTCGACCCTGCACAACGGCATCGCCTTCACCCCGCCTCTACCCCCCGCGAAGAAGCGTCTCGCCGACGCGGCCGCCGCCGCCCGCACCGGCTTCTTCGCCAAGGCGACCCTCGTGTACGACCGGCCGTGGTGGCGCGACAACGAGGGGACGCCGGCGGGCCCGCTCAGCGGCATCTTCGAGAGCGTGCTGGGCCCCGTCGTGTACTCGCGCAACACGAACGTGCCGGACGCGGGGCACTGGAGCATCACGGGGTTCGTCGTCGGGGAGCCGGGGCGGCGGTGGGGGCGGTTGGGGACGGAGGAGCGGAAGAGGGCGGTGGTGGAGCAGCTGGGGAGGGGGTTCGGGGCGGCGTTGGCGGAGGGGAAGGGCGTGCCCGAGCCGGTGGCGTATGTGGAGGGCGTGTGGGAGGGGAGGAAGTATGGTGGGGGAGGCGGGTCGGTGCCGGTGCTCGGGACGGGGGTGGTGACGGCGGTGGGAGGGGCGGCGGCGGCGGCGGAGCCGTTTGGGCGGGTGCATTTCGTGGGGAGCGAGACGGCGGGGGCGTGGAGGGGGTATATGGAGGGCGCGGTGCGGTCCGGGATGCGCGGGGCGGAGGAGGTTGTGAGGGCTTTGGGGAAGGGGGAGGGGTTGCAGGCTGGGAAGCTGTAGTAGGTGAAGTTTTTGGGGGGGAGGGCTTCTCTTCGGGGAATCTTGCGAGTCGAGTTCTCGGGGGCCTTTTGCTGCTGGATGGTAAGACCCACCCGGTGGACTTCGACGTTGAATATTTGGTCAATCTACCGTCAGTGTAGGATGCTGTTAACAGCCAAGGGCCGCAAGCCAATGTTGTCAGGGCTGATATCTCTATTTTCGGATAGTCGTGGCTACTTCTCCGGCAGTTGGATTTGATCTTTCTTACGCGTACCTCTCGAGCATCTACAGGACTTCCCCTTAAAGCGTAAGTGACATGGTTATCGCTTACATCGAGAAGTTTACGCATTGCTTCCGAAGTTTGGTACGCAAACATTGTGAAAGTCGTCAAGGTGGCGAATGCTGTACCGGCAGATTTCGTGCCTGTTGAGTTTTCCACCGCTCTGGGGCTCCGCAATCCTCTTTTGAATTACGGGAGGGCTTGAGTCTTCTGAGTTTATTAGACGCGGCTCGCTGCTGAGGTAAGGGCCGGCAATAGGCAAGCTGCCAAGAGTTTCCCCGCACCGTATATTGATTCATGGAGCTGCGCTAACCGGGTTGGGAAGGTGAAGCGTCTCTCCGGAGTGAAATGACATGGGGAAATCGGAATTCCGGGGGAACCCACCACCGGTCTTGGTTTTGCGAATTCGTGGAGATCCAGCCCACCGGAATTGGACGGCTGTCACGCGTCCATCGAACTAAGATGCTCGCCCACCGGCTAAAAAAGCGGTGCTGTGAAAGTGTGTATACGAGAGATTGTATTTAAAGGCTTTTTCTTCTTCGGTGATCCATGCACTCCATCGCTCATCGACTGCAAAAGAATGTCGGCTCGATTCGCAATTGCCTCGGCGTTGGCCTTGCTTGCCACTCGCGCCGCAGCTCAGGCCGCACCACCAGTGCAGGCTGAGCTTGGTGTTTCGGCATACCCGTTCGACATCAGCCAGGTATGGTTGAACAGCTCTCTAAGGAAAGTCCAGATGAACTGATTGAACTAGGTCACACTCAACACCGGGCGGTGGCAGGAAAACCTGGAGCGGACTCGGACTTACCTCAAGTTTGTCGATCTCGACCGCCTCCTCTACAACTACCGCGCAACACACAATCTATCCACCAACGGGGCTACCACCAATGGCGGCTGGGATGCGCCTGACTTCCCCTTCCGCACTCACGCTCAAGGCCACTTCCTGACCGCATGGGCTCAATGCTGGTCCACCACCGGAGACACCGAATGCCGCGACCGCGCCGTCCTTTTCTCAGAAGAACTCCTCAAGTGCCAGAACAACAATGAGGCCGCCGGATTCAACGCAGGCTACCTTTCCGGGTTCCCTGAGTCCGACTTTGATGACCTCGAGGCTGGCACCATGACCAACGGCAACGTGCCCTACTACGTGGTGCACAAGCTCATGGCGGGCCTGCTGGACGTGTGGCGCAGCATCGGCGACACGACAGCCCAGGACGTGCTGCTGGCCCTGGGCGGCTGGGTGGACGCCCGCACCGAGAACCTAACCTACGCACACATGCAGACCATCATGGAGACTGAGTTCGGCGGCATGAGCGAAGTGCTCGCCGACCTCTACTACCAAACCGGCGACTCGCACTGGCTCGACGTGGCCAAGCGGTTCGAGCACGACGCCGTCCTCACGCCTCTCGCCAACAACCAGGACCAGCTGGACGGGCTGCACGCCAACACGCAAGTCCCCAAGTGGATCGGGGCGGCGCGCGAGTACAAAGCCACGGGCAACACGACGTACCTCGACATCGCGCGCAACGCGTGGGCCATCACCGTGTCGGCGCACACGTACGCCATCGGCGGCAACAGCCAGGCGGAGCACTTCCACGCCGCCAACGCCATCGCCGCCTGGCTGACCGCCGACACGGCCGAGTCGTGCAACTCGTACAACATGCTCAAACTCACCCGCGAGCTCTGGGCGACCGATCCCACCGACTCCGCCTACTTCGACTACTACGAGACGACCCTCACGAACCAGATGGTCGGCCAGCAGGACCCCGCGAGCGCGCACGGCCACGTCACCTACTTCAACTCGCTCGACGCGGGCGGCGCGCGCGGCGTGGGGCCCGCCTGGGGCGGCGGCACGTGGAGCACCGACTACGACAGCTTCTGGTGCTGCCAGGGCACCGGCGTCGAGACCAACACGAAGCTGATGGACTCGGTCTACTTCCGCGCCGCCGACGACGCCGCCCTCTACGTCAACCTGTTCGCGCCGTCCACCCTGACCTGGGCGGCGCGCGGCCTCACCGTCGAGCAGACGACGACGTACCCCGTCACCGCGAACTCGACGATCAAGGTGGGCGGCAGCAGCGACGGGAGCTGGGCCATGCACGTCCGCATCCCCGCGTGGACGGACGGCGCGGCGGTGTACGTCAACGGCGCCGCGGCGGACGGCGTCGCGGTCGAGGCGGGGTCGTACGCCGTCGTCGAGCGCGAGTGGGCGGACGGCGACGAGGTGACGGTCGTGCTGCCGATGGGCTTCAGGACGGTGCCCGCGAACGACGACGAGTCGGTCGTGGCGCTGGCGTACGGGCCGGTCGTTTTGGCCGGCAACTACGGCGCCGAGAACGTCACGGCGGCCCCGACGCTCGACCTCTCGTCGGTGAAGCGGACGAGCGATGGGGCGTTGGCGTTTGAGGCCACGGCTGGGGGGGAGACGGTGGAGCTGGGACCGTACTATGATGCTCAGGGGTTCGATTATGTGACTTATTGGAAGAAGAGTGGGGAGCTGCCTTGAAGTGAGGGCGGGCAGTTATTCTGAGTCCTGCCGCATGTATATATAGGAAATCAAGAAGCGTGTCACTGGGCAAATCCGTATCGTAGCAGCTTGTGTTATCCGTTGAAACTCACTGTTACGAAGTCTAAGCGGTACATGGGCTTTTCAGCTGTGTATTTAGCCAATCAGAACTTAACGTCTGGGCTACTTTGTGCTCATACCCGTTACTCTTTCAATGGAGCGAGACAAATTCGAAACTGTCACTCGAATGGTTGAATCATCTCTTTTTATTTTATTTTGGCTTGTTTTGCACTAAGCCATGTTCTGGTCGCAATGTGTGGATGAACACTACTAAGTATCATGTACGGGTCACGTGTAAAATCCACTACTACGGGCTGATCTTCCGTAATCATACGGGCCTTACTAAAATATCAGGTCAAAACTCAAGCCTTCTCTACTATGCGCTGGTGATCTATTACATACGGAGAAAGACCATAAAGATCACTTGTCACGTGCAGCTCTAGTCATCGCTTGATGATTACGGCGTGGGGACTTGCAAGGCTGAACACCTTATTCCTCTCTATTTTCCTGCCACGTGTACGAACAACCAGCGCAGATAAATACAATGGCGGTTCTAACAATCCCCTGTTCTCCTGTACTCAGCTCGCACCATGAATGTGCACCCGGGCTCCCACATAGCCGCCCATGATGGACCAGATCAGCGACCGGCCGCGGATAACGAGGCTGGACAGCAGTCCTCGCTCGTTGCCTCCGACGACTGCGTACAACCTCCCAGCTACTTGGATTCTGGCTACCCGTGGAACAATATCGATATAGGCTCGACCCTTTACGATGCTGGCGCCATGTCGTCCCACATTCCTGGAAACGACGAAACAGCGCAAGACCGGAAACAAGGCTACGGCTTAGATCTACCCCTGCAAGATGCGCATGCCGGTTCGTCCGATCACTGGAATGATCAGCAGCCCTTTTCTGGAAGCCTCTCCGCACCCATACCCGACGAAACTGGTCTGGACTCGAACATTGCGCCATTCGACGCAGCGGATGCGGAGGTCTATACCTTCGCTGGCAAGGCATGCGATGATCTAATAGATCTCGACATCAGTCTTGGCGGCGACGATCTGAGCTATCCAGGGTTCGAGTGGGATGTGGAAATCCCAAATTTCTCATTCTCTCAGTCCAACGTCGAATTCGGCTCGCTCATCGACGAAGAAGGTGGAGATACCAACCATGCGGTCGAGGAGGGTCAGGAAAAGCCACAGCGCAAGCGCACTCGTATTTCGCCAGAAGCTCGGGCTGCTCTGGAGCAACAGTTCAGGAAAACTCCGTATCCGTCCCGAGAGGATATCGATAACCTCATCACGACTACTGGGCTGGAAACGCGAAGAATAAGGACTTGGTTCAACAACGCTAGAGCAAGGAAGCCGGAGATGCATCCAGGTATGCCCAATTCGCATTCTGATAAGCTCAACGTTAACCTCATCTATAGGGTATGATCCAGATCCACCTTCTGAAACAAAGCCCATATCTTTGGGAGAGCTTCAAGTCCCATGCGGACAAGACGGCTGCCTTCAGATTCACACCAGCAATGTCGAGACTCTTTCCATTGCATCAAGAGCCTCGAAAGCATCCAACGTCTCGATAGAGCGGTTTCTGAACGCACCTGAAGAATCTGCCGATATCAAAGCCATCCAGGAAGCTTCGGTGAAAACAGGCCCCGAGATGACGGCAGCCCAACATCTCGTGCAAGCTTGCCGGGAAGCGTCTCCGTCGATGGCGCCGTGTGGGGAGACCGCTCGTGATGCGTTTTTCCTGGCCGTGCCAAACAGATACAGAGCAAGTTCAATTGTTGGCTCAATGCCAGACTCTTTGGGAAGCTACACTGATGGGACTGGTGACACTGGAGGTACCGCAGGTACCTTTGGGTCGTACATGAGCAGCGGTTCCTCATATTCCCGGCCGCGAAGGAAAGGCAGACGATCGTACCGCTTTGCACCCTATCCTCAGAAGGAAGATGAGCCGCCTCGCAAGTACCATTGCACATTCTGCTCGCATCGATGCGGATCTTACTACCAATGGAAAAGGCATGAGGAGTCGGTTCATGTGCCGCAAAAGACATGGGTATGCTCCGCCTGGAAAATGAATGAAACGGAGAAGAGATGTCTTTACTGCGGCTTTACTCTGCCCATCCATGACGACCATGAGAGCCACTATTGCCATTCATGCTTGGCAAAACCGGAGGAAGAGAGAACGTTCTACAGAAAAGACCTCTTCAAGCAACACGTCATGCAGGTTCACCACAAGAATGCTTCTATCGACGACTACTATGAGATTTCTTACCGCCCTCCGCGTCCAGCATGCCAACTGGGGAATTTCCTGCATTGTGGCTTTTGTGGCAAGCGGTCCAGGAACTGGGAAGAGAGAATGGTGCATATTGATGCACACTTTAATGCCCCAGTGGACATGGTCTCTTGGTGGTCAGAGAGAGTTCATCATGAGCTCAAGGAAGATCTCACAGTTGTTCTGAACCAGTGAGTCCCTCCGGGTTTATGTCCTTGAACGCATGCTAATTTTCTTTTGATTAGGGACCAGCCTTGCAGATGCAGATTCTGCCTTCGGCCGTTTTCTGATTATTGCAGAGCATCGAGTTCGCATCATGGATGCGAGCATTGGTCTTGCAGCTTTCTGCAAGGGCCTAAGCAAACCATGTTTACAATGGAATATCCTGACAGTGGACGCATGAAGTGCGGTTTCTGTGAGCAGGAATTTTACGGGACCTCTGATGGGGAGGCGCTTGCCTGGAAGCATGTGGCTGAAAGGCATCGCTTTCGCGATTGCTCTCAAGAAAAGTTTCGTTCACGAGAAGATTTCAAAGAGCACATGGCATCTTTCCACGGCGCAGTTGAGGGAGCGTACACCACAAGGCTTCTGGAAGGCTATTGGAGGATGCTTCCGTCGGCCTTTGAATTGATGCCAAATGTGCCTGTCAATACCGCCAGCTTGCAACGCAAGCTACCTAGCGCACAAGCAGCACAGGGAGGCGCAGCTTCCGATGGCAATAGGACTACGGCTAAGCATGAGATAGTGAGGAGCGGTGTCTCTAAGCTGGTCTCTCGTTTTGGTCCAAGGAAAAAAGCAGCAAAGAAGAAATGAGTTCATTTCTATTTTCTCGGGCATGTGGTATCATTGGGGCCCTTTTCAGCGTAGGAGCAATTCCCCCCTTTTTTTAATCTCGCTTGCCTGCACATAGATCTCTAGCACCGTTCATTATGTCATAATTGAGAAATAAATCCGCCAGCAACCCCTCTTTGTAGCCATGTGCTCGATAAAAACATAACACCAGAGACAGCGCCATCCGGAGCCCCAGCTCCAATCCCAGGTTATCCAAAATTGCGTTCGTATATTCAATCACTGCAGTAGCGCACTTTGCACTTCTACCTAAGCACTCGAGACCCGAAACGCCGTGGCACCGGCCTCCGCACCTGTCCTTTGCGCTGGAGCTCTTTTCACATTCTACTGGTGCTGTATAGAAGTAATAACATGCTCGTCTCTGCTTTAGCTGTGCCTAAGATGACCCAAGTTGAATGATCTTTGGCATTGGTGGATTGACTTATGGACTGAGCGAAGATCGTGCTGCTCCTCTCGCGTCGCCAAGCTTTTTCCAGATCGCAGCTCGCAAATCTGGTCGGGAAGCATCGACCACGACGAACATCGTAAAAGCTTGGCGGGATCTTCTTGATTCTCTGTAATGCCGTGTCCGTTTGTCAAAAGCTCAAAGGGCTATCGACGCGGTCAGACTTTGCCACCCCCTTGCACTGTTGTGTTACTTCCCTTCCGCCGGGTGGCCGCTGTGTGTCTCCGAAACCAGCAATCATCAAAGTTGCCGCCACTGAGACCCAGACTCTACCCACGGTGCAACCTTGTCCACGCAAACAAAATTGAGTGGTTGGACGAAGCAATTTCCAAAGCAGTCTCGGCAATAGCAGGCCCCATTATCCGTGGATTCCGCGGGCGACACTGTTGCCTCCTTGGCCAGTATCCAAGGTGCGGCTGTGATAAGATCCCCAACACTCAGATTGGCGTTTCAGCCCCGGTCACGGATAGCAATCTGGTAGCTGGGAGCCCAAGCACCCGTTGCGATCGGAACCCTCGGTGGCCACCCGCAGCGCACTGTTTCCCAACGGTTCACCGGCCACGCTCACCGCACAACGGCTTCTTCCTTCGTTCATCTCCCCGACATTACTACTGCCGAAAAGCCCTACAACTCCGACTCCTTTGGCTCGGGATGTTCAAAGAAACTTCTTTATCGATAGTTGTTTTGATTAAAGCACATGTATGAAGGGGCGCGCATGGGCCACAATGACACAGCTTGCCGGCAAATGACAGCACGTCCGTCGATCATATTCCATCTTTGCACGGAATTGTACATGTGCCGACGCCTCATCAGGGCCGTTATAAGAATACTCTCAAGCCACACTCAGCCTTATCTGCACCACAGTCGCTCTTTCCAGTCTACAGATCAACCGACCTTTACATTCGTTTTCACCAACCAATCACGTCAGTTCAATATGAAGACCTCCGCTGTTGTCGCCTCCGTTCTCGCTGCGGCCGGCCCCGCCACCGCTGCTCTCACTCCCTTCCGCCTGTTGGCTCTCTCGAAGGGTGCCTCTTTCGACGGCGAGTTCGTCCGCGGCACCGACGGCCAGTTCCTGCTCGGCGCGAGGCAGACCAACACCACCTGCGGCACCAACACCGCCCCCACCTTCACGAACAACAACGGCACCATCACGACTTACGGAAACGGCATGGTCGCCGACCAAATGGGTAAGCATTGAAATCCGAACTTCATGAAAGTTCCTCGCTCTAATACAGCATCAGTCTACATCGACATCTCCGGCGCTGCGGGCGGCATCCTCTCGTACAAGAACTACCCGTACAAGCTCACCGCCGACGACTCCATCCTCGGCTTCTCCCAGAGCACCACCGACGATGTCCAGCACCTGCTGTACAAGAAGTCGACCTGGCTGGCGTGCGAGAGGGACGCGGACAAGGGCACCTACAGCGTGTACGCCGAGGCCGCCAAGGAGACGGGCAAGCAGCAGTGCATCCCGTTCGAGATCGCCACCCAGGAGATCGAGAAGCCCCAAGTCTGCCAGATGACCTAAGTGGATTGAACTCCCTTTGGGGGTTGATGCCATTCGGACGGTGATGGAAATTGAGGATATGATATGAAGACCCTGATTACATTTGTCCTATCAGGCGGGACCCTGTACAACGTTATAGAAGAATGCATAATCTTAGTACGAAACAATACCACATGGACTCCCTGAGTATCGCTTTTCAGCAGTTACGGCTTGTGAAGCAAGATGGTCCATCTCCACTGTTCTTCTTTTAGACAGGAACTGAGGCTCTCAATTCAAGGCTCAGTGCACGACGTAGCCAGACTATACAAGAAATCTCTACAAAACCCTTTTCCCAGAGTGACATTGGAAACTGCTGATCGAACCAAGCCACAACGCTAAGACCAGGATCACCCACTCGATCCCACCGATACAGTCAAAGCCGCCCTCTACAAGCGACACCCCACCGCCCTCACCTCCACCGTCCCCCCTCCCCCCACCACTCCCCCATCATACCCCACCCCATCCACCTCGACCCCCTCGCACCACTCCCCCAACTCCACCACCCCCTCCGTCCCCTCCGGCGTCCGCACCTCCGCCTCCACCACCACCACCCCATCCCCCTCTCCATCAACCACCCTCCACCCCGCCCTCCACTCCCCCAACCCCCCTCCAAACCCCGCCCTCACACCCCCCAACCCACTCCCCCGCACCGCCGGCCTAAACCTCCACCGCCTCCACCCCACGACCTCCAACCCCGCGACCCCCGCCGTCAGCGCGACCGTCGGCCCGCTCGCCCACCCGTGCGCCATGCTCGTGTACGCCGGATCGAAATTGTACCCGCTCGCGCCCCGATAACGCAAGCTCCCGTTCGCCGCCAGCCCCTCGGCGAACGTGCACCCCGTCATGCCCGGCGCGTCGAGCAGGTGGCCCCACAGCCGCCGCGTCAGCGCGAGCGCGCGCGACGCCCCGGCGGCGGCCGGGCCGGCCGCGAGGTGCGCGAGGACCTCGACGCCGGAGATGAAGGGCGATATCACGTCGGGGAGCTCCGGCGTCGCGGGGCCGACGAGGGTGGCGTCGTTTTCCCAGCGCTGCGCGAGCGCGGCGCCGAGGGCGGCGGCTTGCGCGGGGGTGGCGGGCAGGCCGAAGAGGAGGGCGAGGGCGTTGCCGTCGTGCGGGTGGAGGGAGATCGTGGTGGTGTTGTCGCGGTAGAGGGACGCGGCGGGGTCCCAGAGGTGGGCGTTGTACGCGGCCCGGAGGCGGGCGGCGGCGGCGGACCAGGCGGGCGCCTCGGTGCGGTCGAGGGCGGCGGCGAGCGAGGAGAGGGCGGCGAGGGCGCGGTGGTCGAGCGCGTTGAGGGCGCTGTTGTGGCCGCCCGCGCCCTGCCGGCCCCAGTCGTAGCGCGTGGTTTGGTTGTGCAGGCCGGTCGGGCTGGCGGCCAGGCCGGCGAGGATGTAGTCGACGCCGCGCGTGATGCTGGGCCAGTGCCGGGCGACCCACGCTTCGTCGGCGGTGTAGACGGCGTAGTTGGAGATGGCGATGAGGTTCCACGCGTGGTACGTGTCGCTCGCGTTGCCGCCGTTGAAGGAGCGCGTCGACGGCCCCGCGTAGGGGAACCGCCCGGTCGTGCTGTCCTGGTGGTGGAACATGGTCTCGAGCGCGTTCCTGAACGCTTCGAGCCCCGCGTCGCCGAGGGCGAGGAAGGCGGTGGTGCCGGTCAGGCCGTGGTCGCCTGGCCATACCGCGCGGTCTCTTTTGGCGCCGTCCATGAGGATTGGGCCGGCCACTCCGGTGCTGGAGTTGTACGCCCAGCCGGGCTTGACCTGTGGGAGGAAGCGGCCTGTGTCCACTGGGCCGATGTTGGTCTGCACTGTGTAGGCTCCGGCATACCAGATCCTCGTGAGCAGCTCATCGTCCGGTGCCCAGAAGAACCCAGAGTAGTCCCGCAAGTCGGCTTGGGATGGCGAGAAGCCAATGGCGCAGGTGATGTTTGAGATTTTCACTGGAGACTTCGCCACAATCGTCAAAAAGCGGAAGCCTCCTCGAAACCTTTCCTGTGGCATCGTGTAGTATGTCTGCCCGGTTGGCACACTGACGTTCAATTCTCTATCCCAATCTTGTGTTGAGACGGATCCGGTGGCATCGTCTGATATCGCTCTCACATTTAACGGAGATTCAGCAAAGGCAAGAGATAGCTGGGCGCCTGCTTCATTTTCGGTTGCTGTGTTGAAGCTCACAATCCCGCCCACCTCAATACCGTAGTCGAGACTGACTTGAGCACCGGGGTTCAGGGCGAGAACAAATCCGTCGGGGTTTGATGTGACTATTGCATCTCCTGACAATGCGTAGATGGAGACTGGACTAACCGTGCGGTTGCTCGGGCTGTAGATATATTGTTTCCATGGCTCCACTTCGGATTGGCTCAACGAGGAAGCTCCAACACAGAAGGGTAAGTATGCAAGCAACGTTCGAACCCTCATGCTTTCCAATTGAAAGATTGTGTAACACGGTAGGAACAAAACTTAGAACTGAACATAAATATACGGTGTAAGTCTCTTGGCCGATTCTCGCTTGTTTCGGGATAATTTGACGCGAGGATGGAGTGACGTACGAGGATGCGGGGAAATACGAATGAAATGCGGGGAACCGCTTGAAGCCGGAACGCGGAAAAGTGAATGTCGGGCGCCAAACATAGTTTTGGCTTGCTCATCTTCTGTGTTCCTGTTGTTCCTCTCAAAAACTCGGTCTTGGTCCGTCTTGGCCCCCATTACTTGGCTCTCGGGGCAGAATTTTCAAAGCCCACCATAAGGATTGCGATAAATATCCAACATGAGCTAGAAGCAGCTTCTACTTTTGACATTGGGCTTTGTTCTCTTGGCAAGATAACATGGCCAGAGAACGTTGAAAGTGTCGCGAAGCTGTTGCGGGTACATTATATCCACGTCTGTACTTGATTAACATTACTCTGTAATTGAACCAACACTGTGAACATGATTTCGTACCTGTCGTCCGATTTATCATTGGGGCATGTGTTGAGTTAGGGATATGCATTAGGAAAGTGTGCATTCACTCAAGTTCGCTTTACTTTTCGACGTGTCCATGCGAAATGCTGAGGACCAAAGTGAGTTCCAGTGGATGCGATTGATCAATTATATGCAATGAAGGAATCCTCCAAGCTCGTCACTAGATAGGCGTCCTACGTTAAAATACCCTAAGAGATGAGACGTCCGCACTGACGTCACTTTTCCACTCCACCTCTACCGTTGGGATGTAACACCCTGTCTTGCGGCACAACATTTATGCATATGAAATTATTCCTCCTCTTTGTTAGCCGAAGAGACCAGACCATGGTGCTACACTTGTCAGATGAGAGTAGCTATTGCTGCCGCTCCGCGAATCCCGACTCGTAGAAACAATCGTCACCAGTGACAGTTCCGAGTCCCTATACGAGGGTTGATAACAAGTGGTTACGCGCCGCATCTTTCACCCAAAGTATCTGTTAAGATGGTGTCGTTTACCTTGGTCTCCACACTTTTGATGCATGGCTCAAACCCTCAGACCTTGAACGCAGCGGCTGGGCCATTTTTGCTCGCTCTGAACATCCATCTATTCATTTTGTGTTTGAGACACACCTGAATTTCCTCACTGAGAATGTGGGCTGCTGTTCTCGTGTCCATGGAATCACGCTGCATATGATTACAACGACCTCTGTCTCAAAGTGCGCCAAGTCTAATTGGTCAGACGCAGAGTTGATCACCAATGATAAGGAAGCGGGGTTGGATGTGCCCCGCCCAATCAGATGTTCCACGCCGCACGCCTGGACCTTCCAACTCAGTCTCACGGTCGAGGAGGCTTTCGAGAAGCGCAGGTGAACAGTCCATCCAACTCGGTACATGACTTATCTTCCGGGCTTGTAGAACCTGCAATCGGCATCGTCGCTCCCACTTTTGGGATAAGCGGATTCGATATGCTCTTCGATCCCGTTCTCCGCGTTATGAGCGACGGCATATAAAAACATGGATGGCTTCACCACTTCCGAGTCATTGAGCTCTGCCAGCATATAGTACAGCCAGTCGAGGTTGCAAACTATGGAGTCATCTGCGAGTACTGGACGCGAGGACGTTCCCGGCACAGAGTATTTGGTTGATGGTAAGTGCGTCCAGCACTTCCACACTGCACGGCTCGAACTGATTGCTCGTAGTCGGCCATAACCTGGATGTCTCCCATGCGGGAAAGGGTAGCTCAGATGTCGTGCTTATCCCACAACCGACAGTCTGTGGTGGAGATACATTGGTAGGTCCATCACACCTCTTGTGGATGTTCACAAATCGTCTGTATCATGTAGCAAGGGGAAGTGAAAGTTGGGTCAAGTATCTGACTGCTGACTTACCTCGGAAGACATGGCCGCAATGGAAGAAATACTACCAACTCTTCCTCCTCGCACTCTACGCCTGCGCATTCTCGTATGGAGAAAACACTCTCGGCGGTTCGTTACCCTTCTCCATCATGCAAAACCCCAACTGACCCCATCCAGCCGCCTGGACGACCGTCAGCGAAGACACGGGCGTATCCCTCACCAACATGAACGGCGGCAGCGCGCTCAACTACCTCCTCCTCGGCTTCGTCAACATCCTGTGGATCCCGACGGCCATGAAGGTCGGGCGACGGCCGGTGCTGCTGCTGACGACGCTCATCTGCACGGGCGCGGGCGTCTGGAGCGCCAACTTCACGGGGACGGCGCAGTGGATGCTGACGAACGTGCTCAACGGCTTCGGCACCAGCGCGTACCAGGCCGTCATCCAGCTGTGCGTCTTCGACATGTTCTTCGTGCACGAGCGCGGCCGCGGCCTGTCGTACTACCTCTTCGGCCAGCAGCTGGGCTCCATCCTCGGCCTCATCACCGGTGGCATCATTGCTGACGGGCCCGGCTGGCGCTGGAGCCAATGGATCGTGTCTATTATCGATGCCGCCGTGCTGGTGCTGCTTGCTCTGTCCTTCGAAGAGACGATGTTCCCGCGGTTTTTGTTTGCGCGGCACGACGCTGCTGGTAGGAATCACAACGGCGCTGAGGAGGGCGGTCAAAGCGGAGGCAGCCAGCACGAGGCCGACGACCCGGACCGCAAGGGCGCGAAGGTCGTCGCCGAGCAGCGGCCTGCGAACGGCGTCGACGCCGAGGTGGGCGACACGTTCCCCGACTTTCCGAAGAGGACCGCCACGCAAAGGTTGAAGCCCTGGACGTACTACCCGCAGGACACGACGACGTGGTGGCAGTACTTCCAGCGGCCGTTCTTCCTGTTCGGATTCCCCAACGTCGTCATCGTGAGCTCCCTCCCACACCCTCCTCCCTCTTCCACCGACAGAAAACCCCGAGCCATACCACTGACACACACCTCGCAGTCCGGCTTCATCTTCGCCTTCGGCTGCACCGCCGGCATCGTCTCCTTCAACACCAGTAAATCCCTCCCCCTCCCCACAAGGGGAAGAAGAAAAAACTCTACTAACACCCCCCACCCCCACACAGTCTCCGAAATCCTCACCGCACCCCCCTACAACTGGTCCACCACCTCGACGGGGCTCGTCTTCCTCGCCGCGCTCGCCGGCAACTTCCTCGGCTGGGCGACGGGCGGGCCCTTCGGCGACGCGCTCGTGCTGCGGCTGGCGCGGCGCAACAACGGAATCAAGGAGCCGGAGATGCGGCTGCGGGCGCTGTGCGCGTCGGCGGCCTACGCGGGGGTGGGCTACTTCCTGTACGGGTGGGGCGCGCGGGCGGGGGCGCACTGGGCGACGGTGGCGGTGGGCGTGGGCGCGATGATCGCGCACCAGGTGAGCGCGTGCGCGGTGGCGACGGCGTATGCGATGGACTGCTTTCCGGCGGTATGTTTTTGATTCCCGTCTCTTCGGTGCTTTGAGGACTGGCTGACGATGGAATGGCGGTGCAGATCTCGGGCGAGCTGGTCGTCGTGCTGGCGATTTGCTCGTCGTGCATCAACTTCGCCATCTCGTACAGCGTGCAGCCGTTCATCAACGCCGCCGGGTATGGCTGGGCGTTTACGTTCTTTGGGATCTGCGTCCTGGCGAGCATGCTTGCCGCGGTGCCGATGAGCGTTTACGGGAAGAGCTGGAGGAGGAAGTGCGCTGGGAAGTATCGCGATTTCTTGAGGGAGAGGGGTGAAGTTGAGTAAGGGTCGCCCCATGGCGGATCGGTCACGGAAGGCTGGTGGGATCAATTGGGATTGCAGAGAACAGTGCAGATGGGAAGATTCAATTTGATGTTCATGTATGGATTGCCCGGTTCCAAATAAGACTCTCCCCATCGATACGTTGCGCCCACGGTCTCGCTTCTTGTTGCTTTGCATAACACACTGATCGAGTCCACCATTGCCATGATCATCCAACTCAAGTCAATGAAGTTTTCTCAGTCGGAGCGATCCGGAGCCGGCTCTCCGACACTTATAGCCGGTTCTGGTACGTCCTACCATAATTAATTCATTTAATGAAAGTGACAAGCTGTAGGATAACTTACATGTGTGGCCCGAGCTACAAGCGAGGGGTCTGCGCCCAAGTGGTGACTGCCGCCGTATCCTGGGCTGCCAGAGGTACAGCCCTCGTGCGGGGGAGTACTGCCGGAGACGGGACTGGCACCGCATCCCGAGCCAGGTACATGCTCGTCCAAGCTTCCTCAGCCGGTGGTGGGATTGCTGCCGCACTAGCAAGCAAAGTTGGTACAGCAATGAGAAGGGCTGCAATAAGTTTGCTGTTCATGTTGACTGGTCGTGAAGCTTTGTTCTGTCAAAGAGGACTGTGTTGGATCTTTGAAGAGTCCGGCTCGGTTTGGTGGTGGTCTTGGTGGAGAGCATCCACTGACTTTAAATACCCCAAGGCCCGGCGTGCATCCTTTCTGCCAACAGCCCGCGGGTAGTGTTGCAAAACATTTTCCAGTTTCACCAAACTCGGGTTCCCCAGTAATCACACCGAAAAAGCAACTGAACATTTAAAACTTCAACTACTGCTAAGGTCATGGCACCCTCAACTGCGTCCCGGCGTTCCACTTGGTCATGAGGCTAAGGTCATGTCCACATTCGTATTGCTGCGTGGTGCTCCGTCGAAAGCTCCGATCTAGTATTTGTTTTCTGCTCTTTTATTGTTCAATGTATATCACGATAGAATTCCACAGGTTGATCGGAGTATTGGCATGTTTCGACCCCCCATATATCAATCTCATCTCTGTGTACTTGAAGGACGCCCTTTCTAGGATATGAATGTGCAATATGGGCAACACTACTAGTTCAGCGGTTGCAAAGCTGCATGGATTTGGTGTCGTGAGATTGAAAAGCCACGATCATCACACCCCGCTAGTCCATTGACTTCACATACTCTCGCGGAACAACCCGTCTGACAAAGCGTGACTGTAGTTTTTTTCCTTTTCAACCGGTGAGCACCGATCGTCTATCAGCCTTGCTTCTCCGGACTTGGCGTGGCGTAAAGTGCGCTACAGGGATGGTAGCTTTCGTTTATTTTTCAGGTGTTACGAGAGAAAGCCTTGGAGCTCTGAGAAAGCTAATAGGTCTCTGCATGCTGCATGGATGAAGCCTTGAGTGGAGGCCCTCAGTATTACGAGACGGGCCCCTTCGATATGGAATCTTGTGAGATGCTACGAACCATCTGAGAGACACCAATCATTTGCTTCGGCAACTGATGGTTTTGGTGACCCCGTAGACCCCGGGCAATCTCGCAACCGCGAGCTACAGTTATCGTGGAAGCTGCTCGTGTTGGATTCCACCATCTCCAAATCATGGAAGGAAAGAAGAGAAGAAGATAGGAAAGAAAATAACGTTCTACCCATAGAAGATTCACTATTCTCCAAAAAAAAAAAAAAAAACACTACATAGCGGAGCGAGACCTTTGCCAAAACTCAACCAGTGGAGCTTTCCCTACCATTCTTATTTCAAATTCCCATACTTCTGCAGACTGCGCTATCGGTGGGAAAGATTTCGCCACGGCGTAAATAAGCCGCCATGAAATATTCGCGTCTTCACTTCAACGCGAGAACAGTGGTCCACCTGACTCGAAATGTTCCCCCAACCTAGCTTCCTACATGCGGTCATGCGATGCACGGATATTTATGAGATATCCAATGTGAATATGGTCGGGCTGACGTCCAACGTGGCGACTGATTGGCCCCATGAAATAAAACTGCTTCTAGGCCAACGGACCACCACAGCCGAAGAAACGCCAACTGGACATCTCATAAACCGTGCATTGCATGATCGGGCGTGCAGGATCTTACATACATGCGGGTGCTGCCGCAACGTAATGCTACATAGCGTCAACTCGTTTTTTTTTTCTTTCCTTCTGCGAATCAATGCAATTCTGACCTATCACATCAGCCAAGATACCAAGACCTTCGGGCCACAGAATTCGTAATCTTCACGCCAGCGGCCGGCTGCAGCAGGAAGCTGTAGCTGCACATCAGACCGGAAGCTTTCTTCATGATATTATTTGGCGCATGCTGGTTAAAAAAAAAAAAAGACAACTCCGCTCGCTCAGCGCGCGGGTAAGCTTACCCCCCGCGCCGCTAGAAAACAGTACGTAAATGCCGCTTTTGATCGTCACGGTCCCCCCCGCGAGCGAGTCAAGGCAAGAAAGGGAGCGCTAAATCTCCGGCGACCTGGGCACTAAGGCGACGACGATGACGACGACGACGATGATGAACAGTGGTAGCGACCAGTTGCGTCAGCGTTTACGTCCTTCTTCTCGGTCGTCATTCAGCCTCACCTCCCTCCATCGCGACGATAAGGCATCCGCTTCATTCCAGCTGAAAGCAATGTGCGGGGAAAGGAGAAAAAAAACAAAAAGAACAAAACCGGGGGGATGATGAAGGTTTCACCGAAGCCAAGCCTTTCCTCAAGCTTTCTGTTTCCCCACGTCTTGTCATCGGAAGGGCGTCCAGGGGGGCGTCCCTTGGGGGGGAGAGAGAGAGAGAGAGAAAAGAGCGGAATAACCTGGATCCCATCCGGCGCCCCCCCCCCCCCCCCCCCCCCCCCCCCCCCCCCCCCCCCCGCCCCCCCCCCCCCCGCCCCCGCCCCGCCCCCCCCCCCCCCCCCCCCGCCCCCCCCCC